>OX376199.1:12880198-12892004 GCA_947363905.1 Lithophane semibrunnea
AAACAAATATTGACCATGTCGTACTTGAAATAAAGTTGAGAATAAGTAAACTTCCATTAGTTCTAGAACAATCTAAAAGTATAAAAGGTGCGCATTTCAGGTTATTTATTTTATACATATTAATTAGGCTTAAAAAATTGATATTTTAAATTTTATGATACTCATTATTTGTGAATATTATGGAATGCCATATCGGGGTATTAGAGTATCCCAAAAAATTAAAGTGTAATCTGTAAATTTTGTAAAATACAACATCCTACATAATAATGTGGTTCATGGGTAAGCTCCCAATTTATTTATCTACTCGAAACTGCTGTGTTTGAAGATCCCATTGATATTTATTACCATTGAAAAAAAAAACGCACCATCTCAGCTGGTGTTTTACTGTCTTTTTTTTCATTTACAGAAACAAGGGACTCGGCAAAAATCTGATGCTGTGATGCTATTGGTTCATGAGATTTCTATAGCGGCCGAACACTGCAAGCAAAAAAAGTCTTTATGGTGTGTCGATATTTGTTTCTTCCATAGTACCTATAGTACACCCACATTTCGCCAGTTATGTTTTAAGTTCCATGTATTATATAACGTCTGGATTACCTGTTTGAAGAGAAAGAAAGATTAAGAAAGAGAAAGAGAAAGAGATAGAGATAGAGAAAGAGATAGAGATAGAGATAGACATAGAGATAGAGAAAGAGATAGAGATAGAGATAGAGATAGAGATAGAGATAGAGTTAGAGATAGAGATAGAGATAGAGATAGAAAGAAAGATATAAATAAATAAATCATTTATTTGCTGGTAATGTAGGAAAGAGAAAGAAAGAAAGAGAAAGAAAGAAAGAAGGAAATAAATCTGCTGTATACGTGATTTTACTCTGTTTTTAATATGTCATTCATCAAACATATTTATCAACAAAACATCACGCGTTTATTCCCCAAAGGGTGAGACAGAGATGTACCTATAGTACACCCACATTTCGCCAGTTATGTTTTTAAGTTCCATGTATTATATAACATATCTGGATTACCTGTTTGATCCAGACTCCGGGCTACCACTGAGAAATTTCAGATGGAAAAACCCAATTGAAGAAAAAGAAAAAAAGAGAAAGAGAAAGAGAAAGAGAAAGAGAAAAGAGAAAGAGAAAGAGCCAGAGACAGAGACAGAGACAGAGACAGAGACAGAGACAGAGACAGAGACAGAGACAGAGACAGAGACAGAGACAGAGACTGAGAAAGAGAAAGAGAAAGAGAAAAGAAAGAAAAAAATAAATCATTTATTTGCTGGTAATTTAGGAAAGAGAAAAACAGAGAAACGAAAAGAGAAAGTAGGAAATAAATCTGCTGTTTACGTGATTTAACTCTATGTTTTTAATAAGTCATGCATCAAACATATTTATCGACACAACATCACGCGTTAATTCCCCGAAGGGTGAGACACTGATGTACCTATAGTACACCCACATTTCGCCAAATATGTTTTAAGTTCCATGTATTATATAACATGTCAGGATTACCTGTTTGATCCAGGACTCCGGGCTACCACCGAGAAATTTCAGATGGAAAAACCCAATTGAAAAAAGAGAAAGAAGAGAGAAAGAAAGAGAAAGAAGAAGAGAAAGAAAGAGAAAGAAAGAGAAAGAGAAAGAGAAAAGAGAAAGAGAAAGAGAAAGAGAAAGAGGAAAGAGAAAGAGAAAGAGAAAGAGAAAGAGAAAGAGAAAGAGAAAGAGAAAGAGAAAGAGAAAGAGAAAGAGAAAGAGAAAGAGATAGAGATAGAGATAGAGATAGAGATAGAGATAGAGATAGAGATAGAGATAGAGATAGAGATAGAGATAGAGATAGAGATAGAGATAGAGATAGAGATAGAGATAGAGATAGAGATAGAGATAGAGATAGAGAAAGAGTTAGAGATAGAGATAGAGATAGAGATAGAGAAAGAGAAAGAGAAAGAGAAAGAGAAAGAGAAAGAGAAAGAGAAGGAGATAGAGATAGAGATAGAGATAGAGATAGAGAAAGAAAGTAAGATATAAATAAATATATAGAGATAGAGATAGAGATAGAGATAGAGAAAGAG
Source organism: Lithophane semibrunnea (assembly GCA_947363905.1). NCBI lineage: Eukaryota > Metazoa > Arthropoda > Insecta > Lepidoptera > Noctuidae > Lithophane > Lithophane semibrunnea. Next base: position 12,882,267 of record OX376199.1, read on the forward strand.
ATAGAGATAAGAGATAGAGATAGAGATAGAGAAAGAAAGAAAGATATAAATAAATCATTTATTTGCTGGTAATGAAGGAAAGAGAAAGAAAGAAAGAAGGAAATAAATCTGCTGTATACGTGATTTTACTCTGTTTTTAATAAGTCATTCATCAAACATATTTATCAACAAAACATCACGCGTTTATTCCCCGAAGGGTGCGACACAGATGTACCTATAGTACACCCACATTTCGCCAGTAGTGTTTTAAGTTCCATGTATTATATTACATGTCTGGATTACCTGTTTGAAGAGAAAAAAAGAGAAAGAAAGAGAAAGAAAGAGAAAGAGAAAGAGATAGAGATAGAGATAGAGATAGAGATAGAGATAGAGATAGAGATAGAGATAGAGAAAGAGTTAGAGATAGAGATAGAGATAGAGATAGAGATAGAGATAGAGAAAGAGAAAGAGAAAGAGAAAGAGAAAGAGAAAGAGAAAGAGAAGGAGATAGAGATAGAGATAGAGATAGAGAAAGAAAGTAAGATATAAATAAATATATAGAGATAGAGATAGAGATAGAGATAGAGAAAGAGATAGAGATAGAGATAGAGATAGAGAAAGAAAGAAAGATATAAATAAATCATTTATTTGCTGGTAATGAAGGAAAGAGAAAGAAAGAAAGAGAAAGAAAGAAAGAAGGAAATAAATCTGCTGTATACGTGATTTTACTCTGTTTTTAATAAGTCATTCATCAAACATATTTATCAACAAAACATCACGCGTTTATTCCCCGAAGGGTGCGACACAGATGTACCTATAGTACACCCACATTTCGCCAGTAGTGTTTTAAGTTCCATGTATTATATTACATGTCTGGATTACCTGTTTGAAGAGAAAAAAAGAGAAAGAAAGAGAAAGAAAGAGAAAGAGAAAGAGAAAGAGATAGAGATAGAGATAGAGATAGAGATAGACATAGAAATAGAGATAGAGATAGAGAAAGAAAGAAAGATATAAATAAATAAATCATTTATTTGCTGGTAATGTAGGAAAGAGAAAGAAAGAAAGAAAGAAGGAAATAAACCTGCTGAATACGTGATTTTACTCTGTTTTTAATAAGTCATGCATCAAACATAATTATCGACAAAACATCACGCGTTTATTCCCCGAAACAAGGGACTCGGCAAAAATCTGATGCTGTGATGCTATTGGTTCATGAGATTTCTATAGCGGCCGAACGCTGCAAGCAAAAAAAGTCTTTACGGTGTGTCGATATTTGTTTCTTCCATAGTACCTATAGTACACCCACATTTCGCCAGTTATGTCTTAAGTTCCATGTATTATATAACGTCTGTATTACCTGTTTGAAGAGAAAGAAAGATTAAGAAAGAAAGAAAGAAAGAGAAAGAGAAAGAGATAAAGATAGAGAAAGAGATAGAGATAGAGATAGACATAGAGATAGAGAAAAGATAGAGATAGAGATAGAGATAGAGAAAGAAAGAAAGATATAAATAAATAAATCATTTATTTGCTGGTAATGTAGGAAAGAGAGGAAATAAATCTGCTGTATACGTGATTTTACTATGTTTTTAAAAAGTCATTCATCAAAAATATTTATCAACAAAACATCACGCGTTTATTCCCCGAAGGGTGAGACAGAGATGTACCTATAGTACACCCACATTTCGCCAGTTATGTTTTAAGTTCCATGTATTATATAACATATCTGGATTACCTGTTTGATCCAGACTCCGGGCTACCACTGAGAAAATTCAGATGGAAAAACCCAATTGAAGAAAGAGAAAGAAAGAGAAAGAGAAAGAGAAAGAGAAAGAGAAAGAGAAAGAGAAAGAGAAAGAGAAAGAGACAGAGACAGAGACAGAGACGGAGACGGAGACGGAGACGGAGACGGAGACAGAGACAGAGACAGAGACAGAGACAGAGACAGAGACAGAGACAGAGATAGAGACAGAGAAAGACAGAGACTGAGATAGAGAAAGAGAAAGAGAAAGAGAAAGAGAAAGAGAAAGAGAAAGAGAAAGAGAACGAGAAAGAGAAAGAAGGAAAAAAATAAATCATTTATTTGCTGGTAATTTAGGAAAGAGAAAGACAGAGAAAGAAAAAGAAAGAAGGAAATAAATCTGCTGTTTACGTGATTTTACTCTATGTTTTTAATAAGTCATGCATCAAACATATTTATCGACAAAACATCACGCGTTTATTCCCCGAAGGGTGAGACACAGATGTACCTATGGTACACCCACATTTCGCCAAATATGTTTTAAGTTCCATGTATTATATAACATATCTGGATTACCTGTTTGATCCAGACTCCGGGCTACCACTGAGAAATTTCAGATGGAAAAACCCAATTGAAGAAAAAGAAAAAAGAGAAAGAGAAAGAGAAAGAGAAAGAGAAAGAGAAAGAGCCAGAGCCAGAGACAGAGACAGAGACGGAGACGGAGACGGAGACGGAGACGGAGACGGAGACGGAGACGGAGACGGAGACGGAGACGGAGACGGAGACGGAGACGGAGACGGAGACGGAGACGGAGACGGAGACGGAGACGGAGACGGAGACGGAGACGGAGACGGAGACGGAGACGGAGACGGAGACGGAGACGGAGACGGAGACGGAGACGGAGACGGAGATGGAGACGGAGACGGAGACGGAGACGGAGACGGAGACGGAGACGGAGACGGAGACAGCAACAGAGACAGAGACAGAGACAGAAACAGAGAAAGAGGAAGAGAAAGAGACAGAGAAAGAGAAAGAGAAAGAGAAAGAGAAAGAGAAAGACGGAGACGGAGACGGAGACAGAGACAGAGACAGAGACAGAGAAAGAAAGAAAAAAATAAATCATTTATTTGCTGGTAATTTCGGAAAGAGAAAAACAGAGAAAGAAAGAGAAAGTAGGAAATAAATCTGCTGTTTACGTGATTTTACTCTATGTTTTTAGTAAGTCATGCATCAAACATATTTATCGACACAACATCACGCGTTTATTCCCCGAAGGGTGAGACACTGATGTACCTATAGTACACCCACATTTCGCCACATATGTTTTAAGTTCCATGTATTATATAACATGTCAGGATTACCTGTTTGATCCAGACTCCGGGCTACCACCGAGAAATTTCAGATGGAAAAACCCAATTGAAAAAAGAGAAAGAAAGAGAAAGAAAGAGAAAGAGAAAGAGAAATAGAAAGAGAAAGAGAAAGAGAAAGAGAAAGAGAAAGAGAAAGTGAAAGAGATAGAGATAGAGATAGAGATAGAATGGGAATGCGCGGGAGGGGTCACGCTGACCGCACACAAACAGTGAGAGCTCCGTTAAATAAATATTTATAAATTACGAATATTAGTATATATCAGTGCAACTTAAACTAATCGAAAGATAAACGTGTGAGTGCAACGTTATCGAAAACAAAATTCAATTAAATCAAACGGTGTGGGAATAAATAACAAAACAAAAAATTCTTCTATTAAACTTGTGAACTCAGTGTGACTGAGAGTGATTCATCGTGACAAACTGTGTTGGCGACGCGACGAGGCAGCGCGTTCGAAACCCACAAAGATTACTTTTTGCACTTGTGAGTTTTTATGTTTTTCTTTTTAGACAAACGGCTTAAAAACAGTTGGTACTTCCATTTCAACAAAAAAAGGGTCAAATATTATTTGAATTATACTTTTCCGAAGCTTTATAGTCACTATGGACAATTTTGAAAATGAAAATGTTACTGTCCGTAAACCATCAAGAGCAAAGTCAGTGGACAATATTTTAAATAATAATTTAAGCACTAGCTCTACGCTGCTAGACGCCACAGCGGTGAGCTTACCGAATGCTACACTAAATGACAGCGACTATTCAAGCTTTAAAGATGAAATAAAAAGGCTAAGAATGGAATTAGAAAGTGCTCATCTAGAGATCGACAATTTAAATAGCGAAAATTCTCGCTTAAAAATGGATATAAGCCAATATCAGAAAATTATCGAAACCTATAAAAAGGTGAATTTACTTGAGACAAAACAGTTTTCGCCGATTTCAGCACGGAAAAGAAATATTCTAAAAACAAGCTGCTTTTCTACTCCCACTAAGAGTTTTTCACCTACGACTCAACAACCTGACAATGTTGCGACCGCGATAGACGTGGGAGATTGCTCGTTCAACACAGCCGGATCGATCTGCAGTACTGATGGAATACTTCATACAAAACCGCTACCGATTAATGACGTTCAAAATTCCAGCACGTGCATGAATCGAATTGACCACAACACCGACGACAACGAACGAATTAAGCAGACATCTTTGACCTTGGGTAAGAGGTTCGAAATAAGTAAAATACAGACATCTAACGAAGGACAAGAACCACTAAAACACCAATCTCGGTCAAGTGATACCCAGAGAGTAATGATCTTTGCCGACCAATCGGGACGGGGTGTCCGAAACATTCTGCAGTTCTATCTTGGGGAGAAATTTGCTGTGACGTCATTCGTAAAACCGAATGCAAGCACTGAAGAGGTACTAAAAACCTGCGCAAATACGTGTAAGGACTTTAACAAATCTGATTTTGTAATTATATTAGCAGGTTCAAATGACACAAACCCTATAGACATTCAAACGTATTTACACCATACATTATGTCAACTAAAATTCACCAATGTGTTAGTCGGGCAAAATAACAAAAATAAATCCCTAAATGAAAAAAAAGTTAATAATTTACTAAGGTTTGTGTGCTCAAATTGTGAGAATTCATCTTTTGTACATTTTTATAATGATTATAGGTCAACAAAATATATCACAGAGTTGGATGCTTGTAGGTTAATCCACAGGCAAATTTTGCATGTAAATTATAAAATTAATTTTCAAAAATATACCGATAATGTAATTATTCAGAATGGCCAAAGATGCACCAGGGATGTTGCTGTACAGACCTGTAGTTTCAACGACGTTAGTGTACAAACGGATAATATTAATGTAGATACTCAAAAAGATGACTTTTTTCGTGACAAAAAATGATCCACGCATAACAATTCTTCATCAGAATATAGCCGGTGCCTTAAGCAAACGAGACGAAACTTCGATTGCCATATTAGATTTGCTAAATAACGAGATCAGCGTAGATATACTGTGTCTTACTGAAACATTCTTGCTCGGAGGTACTGAAAAAAACTTTCGCCTAAAAGGCTTTACTACGGCAGCTTACTATTCAAGGAAAACTTCAAAAAGAGGGGGCGTTATTATTTCTATAAAAACCGAAATTGAATTTAAAATAATACAGGAAATACAAAAAATAAGCGAAACATGTGTATTTGAATGTTGTGGTTTAGAATTAACCAAATACGGTATCTTATTAATATGTGTATATAGAACCCCTTCGTCGAATGTAACGATATTTCTTAATAAACTCGAGACTCTATTGAGGATGTTGTGTCGTAATACTAGGAAAAAAATTATTCTATGCGGGGATACAAATATCGACATTTTAAAACAGTCAAAGGAAAGTAGGGAATATAATTACTTGCTAAATAGTTACAACATAAAACATGCTATCCTGACACCTACTAGAGTAACAGAAAAGACACAAACTTGCATTGATCACATCATAACCAACATAGAAAAAGGGTGTGCAAAAATACATAATTTAGGTTTATCGGATCACTCAGCCCAATCATATTCTTGGACTGTTACAAAAATACACCAGCCAGTTTTAAAATGGTGGTATCAATTTAAACGAGACTATAGTAATGACAATAAGGAAAAATTTTTAAACTCAATCTCAAGTCTATCTTTTAGTGACGTATTTGAAGAAAACTCAACAAATGAAGCATTCCACAAATTTATCGATACATTTCTGCTATTTTATAACTTATGTTTTCCTATCATTCGCGTAAAAGTAACAAATAAAGCATTAAATAAAGTAAACTGGCTTTCTAAAGGTATAAAAATAAGCTGTAGGAATAAAAGTAAACTACACTATAAATTAAAATATAGAAATAATGAACCTCATAAAAACAAGTACAAAAGTTATTGTAATTTACTGAAAAAATGCATTTTAACGTCTCGGAAAAATAATAATACCAAATACATAAATAAAGCCCAAAATAAGTGTAAGGCAGCGTGGAATTTAATAAAAAAGCATACCAGCACAGACCTAAAACGCTCCTGTATTTCAAAAATTACTGTAGACAACAGTGACTGTGTAAGCCCTGATTCTATTGCAAACCATTTCAATAATTTTTTCATTAACACGGTTACCAATAACAGCCTTGATAATAAAGAAGATTCAAGATTAAAAACAAATGGATCATATTGATGCAATCAGTAATACAATATTTTTGTACCCACTGGATGGTAGTGATCTTAAAAAAAATAGTGATGTCTCTAAACGATTCCAAAGCAAGTGGTTATGATAATATTCGCACTGACATCATAAAACTGTCAGTTAATATAATTTTAGAGCCTCTCTCTAGAACAAGGAATATTTCCCGATTTATTAAAGAGATCAGTAGTGAAACCAATATTTAAAAAAGGGGATAGCACCCAAATGGACAATTACAGACCAGTGACATTGATACCTATATTTTCAAAAATTTTTGAAAAAGCTTTTCACAACAAATTAGCAAACTTCATTGAAAAGCACAAGATTATTAAGGATGAACAGAATGGGTTTCGTAAAAATAGAAGTACTTCTTTAGCAGCCTTTCAATTAATAAAAGAAATAACAGACTGTATTGATAAGAAAATTCCTGTTACAGTTTTATTCATGGATATGAGTAAAGCGTTTGATCATGTCTCTCATAAACGATTATTGGAAAAGGTTTCCAGATATGGAATCAGAGGAACAGCATATAACTGGCTGGAATCTTATTTGTCCGACAGAGTACAATCAGTTGAAGTAGTGAATTATAATGACCAAACTAAAACGTTCGAATTATGCCAATCTTCGTTTAAGTACAATAGATATGGCGTGCCACAGGGCAGTATTTTAGGGCCACCAATGTTTTTGCTCTACATAAATGATTTCCCAGAAATTATAAATCATAAATGTGTACTGTTTGCCGACGATACTACAATTATTATTAAAGGGCAAGATAAAAGTTCGTACGAGCAAGAAATAAATAGTGTTCTTCAAAGAACTATAGAGTGGCTAGAGGCTAACAACTTAAAAGTTAATATTAATAAAACAAAATTCATGCAATTTCATACCTATCGATCAAACCGCAGGCCCTAAATATATCTTATAAAGGCGTCGCCCTGGCAGAAACTGACTGTGTTAAGTTTCTGGGAATAAATATAGATCAATTTTGCTCGTGGAAAAATCATATAAATGACATTTGTGTTAAAATAAATAAATTTATATACCCTTTGAGGCGTATTAGCTGCGAGGTATCTAGAGATGCCGCATTAACAGCTTTCCATGGCTATATAACCTCCACTCTAAGGTATGGTATTATCCTGTGGGGGCGTTGTGTTGAGATTGATCAAGCATTCGTAATGCAGAAAAGGTGTCTAAGAGCTATATTTGGGTTGAAGCAAATAGAGTCATGTCGTCCATTCTTTAGGAAATATAAAATACTAACTGTACCGTGTATTTATATATTAGAATCCTGTCTATTTGTTTTCAAACATATGAGACTTTTTCAGCAAGCGACAAGCTACTATACCTCACGATCTATGTATACTAATAAGTTATTACAACCGAGAACGAATCTCACATGTACTGGTAAAAATAGCTATATTATGTGCATAAAATTGTATAATAAAATACCAAATTCTATAAAAACGCTACCATTCTCTAGATTTAAAAGTAATTTGACGAGGTTTTTAATTGAAAAATGTTTTTATAGTGTACATGAGTTTTTAGAGTATAAATTGTAAGTTTTGTAAATTGCGCGGTCTTTCTAAGTTATTGACATGATTATTATTGACACTTATTATTTTATTTTATTATTTTATTTTATTATTACTTGTTATTTTTTGTTATTTTTTTCATTATATTGACATTCACTTAATTCAATACTTAATACAATTTTAATGGGACTATTTATGTTAATGACTGCATGATTATTATCAATGATAAATTTAAATTAAATAAAATGTAACTTTAATTTATATTTGCACGCCGAAATTAAAGGCAGAATAAGAGAACAATTTTGTACACTTTACCAACCTTCTGTACCTTATTTGGCAAATAAATGATTTTGATTTAGAGATAGAGATAGAGATAGAGAAAGAGACAGAGAAAGAGACAGAGAAAGACAGAGACTGAGATAGAGAAAGAGAAAGAGAAAGAGAAAGAGAAAGAGAAAGAGAAAGAAAGAAAAAAATAAATCATTTATTTGCTGGTAATTTAGGAAAGAGAAAGAAAGAAAGAAAGAAGGAAATAAACCTGCTGTATACGTGATTTTACTCTGTTTTTAATATGTCATGCATCAAACATAATTATCGACAAAACATCACGCGTTTATTCCCCGAAGGGTGAGACACAGATGTACCTATAGTACCACATTTCGTCAATTATGTTTTAAGTTCCATGTATTATATAACATGTCAGGATTACCTGTTTGATCCAGACTCCGGGCTACCACCGAGAAATTTCAGATGGAAAAACCCAATTGAAAAAAGAGAAAGAAAAAGAAAGAAAGAGAAAGAAAGAGAAAGACAAAGAGAAAGAGAAAGAGGAAAGAGAAAGAGACAGAGACAGAGACAGAGACAGAGAAAGAGAAAGAGATAGAGATAGAGATAGAGATACAGATAGAGAAAGAGAAAGAGATAGAGATAGAGATAGAGATAGAAATAGAGATAGGGATATAGATTGAGATAGAGATAGAGATAGAGATAGAGATAGAGAAAGAAAGAAAGATATAAATAAATCATTTATTTGCTGGTAATGAAGGAAAGAGAAAGAAAGAAAGAGAAAGAAAGAAAGAAGGATATAAATATAAATCTGCTGTATACGTGATTTTACTCTGTTTTTAATAAGTCATTCATCAAACATATTTATCAACAAAACATCACGCGTTTATTCCCCGAACGGTGCGACAAAGATGTACCTATAGTACACCCACATTTCGCCAGTAGTGTTTTAAGTTCCATGTATTATATCACATGTCTGGATTACCTATTTGAAGAGAAAAAAAGAGAAAAAAAGAGAAAGAAAGAGAAAGAGAAAGAGAAAGATGGAGAAAGAGAAAGAGAAAGAGAAAGAGAAAGACATAGAGATAGAGATAGAGATAGAGATAGAGAAAGAGATAGACATAGAGATAGAGAAAGAGATAGAGATAGAGATAGAGATAGAGATAGAGAAAGAGATAGAGATAGAGATAGAGATAGAGAAAGAAAGAAAGAAAGATAAAAATAAATAAATCATTTATTTGCTGGTTATGTAGGAAAGAGAAAGAAAAAAAGAAAGAAGGAAATAAATCTGCTGTATACGTGATTTTACTGTTTTTAAAAAGTCATTCATCAAAAATATTTATCAACAAAACATCACGCGTTTATTCCCCGAAGGGTGAGACAGAGATGTACCTTTAGTACACCCACATTTCGCCAGTTATGTTTTAAGTTCCATGTATTATATAACATATCTGGATTACCTGTTTGATCCAGACTCCGGGCTACCACTGAGAAATTTCAGATGGAAAAACCCAATTGAAGAAAGAGAAAGAAAGAGAAAGAGAAAGAAAGATAAAGAAAGAGAAAGAGAAAGAGAAAGAGAAAGAGAAAGAGAAAGAAAAAGAGAAAAAAGAAAAAGAGAAA